>CM034154.1:531933351-531947106 GCA_019776745.2 Taxus chinensis
AACCTCCAAACCAGACAATAAGACTCAAATGCTGAATATGATGATCAACTACTACCTACTAACCCCTATATATACTATTCCTATGCTAGGTCAACACCAAGCCAACCCACTAATGAAAATATAACATATATGAAAGAGATACATAATGAAAGAAGTTATGATAGTCACAAGTCGACTATATACATCCAATATAAGATATATGATTAAGGGCGTAGCAGTCCTTCAATGGCAAGAAGAGAAGCTACTTGTTCCACCTCCAAGGGAAATCAATATCAAAATCAGCATAACCCTCCTTTAGCAAGTCGAACCACCTTATATAGCTTGAAGATGTCAATGGGCAAATAGAGTCCTCTTGAGAGACTGACCCCCCTTAATGAAGGAAAAGAACACTAAAGTCACCATTTAGGCCTCCGTAAGACCGACCTCCATAATGAAGAAATAGAAATCCTCCTTGCATTGTTTGACCAAGTCTTCCACCACCTAGTGGAACCACTCCAAAGCCATGATTATTAAATAAAATAATTAATTACTAGAGTACAACACTTACAACTATGGCGAGTTTCCCTTCCTTGCTCCGTCCTTGATGCGCACGGGAAGAGGAATGGGCATAAGGTCTTCCATATTGAACTAGCTTGGAAAAGGGAAAATTCCAAGTGAGAAGATGAATGATGCGAGAAAGTATAGTCTTAGTGATAAAGAGTTTTACACAATTGTGCAAGCATTGAAGAAGTGGAGACATTACTTGTTTTCTTAAGAGTTTTTGTTGTACACGGACCATCAGACATTGCAGTTTATTAACAGCCAGGGAAAGTTTGAATCAGAGGCACATGAAGTGGGTGGAATACCTACATGGACACACATTTGTGTTGAAGCAAAGGATGGAAAATCTAACAAGGTGGTGTGATGTGTTCAATAACTGTAGTGTGTTGACTGAGATGAAAGCAAAAATTGTAGGTTTTGAATCCGTAAAGGAGCTGTATGCACAAGATGAATATTTTGGAGAAACACGGGAGGCCATGTGCAATAACCATAGGCTTTGACATGACACCTTGTGTTAATTATTTTGTGTAGACGGATTGGTTGTTCAAGGAGGAGGATTAGTAGGGCACTTTGGCTTGGAAAACACCTGTGGCAACTAGGGTAGAGTTATTTTTGGCCATGGATTATTGCGGATGTGTGCAGAGTTTGTATAGGAATTCCACATTTGTCAGTAGTTGGCTTAAACAAGATCTCAAAACACAGGGTTGTAATCTTGTTTTGGTTTAGCCAAAACACAGATACGAGACGTGTGATTCCATTTTTTAGGGTGAGAAATTTTGAAGATGACAAATTTATTGCTGGTAGGAAAGGACCAGTGATTTGTAAAACATATTGCAAATCTTTCTTTAAGGATATTGTGAGTGTATGGATTACTGCATAGGATAGTGTCTGATGGAGATACAAAATTGTTGGTCAGTGTTGGAAAAAATTGTGAAGAGTTGGATATGAAGTTGTGAAATATTTAATTCGAAATACCATCACACAACAATGTATAGACATAAATATGTGAAACAAAAGCCTGGGAGATTTGATTAGAGTTTGGTAGAGGATAAGCCAGGAACTTGGTTTGGGCCTTAGAGAAGGCCAAAATGCTTTACAACATTCAGTGAATAGGAGCACAGGGAAAAACACCTTTCCAAATTGTACTCTATGGGAACCAACCAAAGAGGGTGTGTGCGGAGTTGAGAGACTTACGTGAAATGAAGATGAAAGTACCCGAAGGAGGAGATGGAGATTTTACATAAACGAAGAAGTGCACTAACAAGGGACAAATTAGTTGTAAAAGCTGAATATGCCAATACAAACAATGTATATGGTAATGTCCCACTTTCCAGATTTTGAGAGCGTGATTGGACTTCCTTGCCATTCCCTTTTCCATGGCAATGAAGTGGAAGAGTTTGGAAAAGAAAAATTGAGTCCCTTTGCATTTATTTTCTATATTTTAAAATGTTTCTTTTTGAGTGTGTTTTTGCTTTTTAGCAGGTCAACTGGTTTGGAGCATCAATGACGCCTATTAAAAGATTAAAAAAGAAACCTCTTTTGGGTCGACCTTGTCCTTATGGGCTTGGCGCCAAAGATGGCGTAGCGTATAAAAGTAGATAGAGGCCTTCTGCGGACATCTACTATGGCGCAATTTCCTTTCTTTGGACTTGGGGGATATTGGCTAATTGTTCTTCACTATTGGCAGAAAAGAAATCCAAGTATGTGGACATCTCCAAGAAGGATAGAAACCCTTCTTGGGTTGTGGCGGGAAAGAAGAAACCTCTTCCTGTTGGCTTGAAAGATTTGGGAGAAAAAGCATAATCAGATTTTATATGCATTGGTGAGCCACTCCTTGCGGAGGGACTTGCATTATGTAGGGTTGGTGCCATTTAGGGCCACGACAATTCAAAGTTGATCATTATTTGCTCCCTATTACTACAAGGTTGGAATCAAATCCTACATGTGGAGTTTGGGGTTTATAAACCCTTATTTCATAATTTATTGCAGACTGTACTTCGACTGGTTTTTAAAATTAACTTCTTCCAGCAGTGTTTTGGGTATATTTCTTATTGAATTATTGGTTCTCTTTGGGTGGATGCTAAAATACTTATACCTATTTTGGCAAAAGTGTTTGAAGAATTTTCAAGGGTTTTGCATGTATTTTTATACTGCCATCCTAAAAAATTGATCGGGTTCGAATATTGGGTTTTGTATTTTCAGTTTGTGGTTTTAGAAAAGTCAGATTTGATATCCTGGGATTTGTGCAATTTCCTAATTTTCAGTTTCAGCCCTTGAAAGGGAGATCGTTGTTAAATGAGAACCGAAGAAAGGAAAGTTGAATATCAAATGGAAGAATGGTTGGGCCAACACTTATAGAAGGAAAGGTTTCCTAAAGAAACATAAAATAGCTAATGAATTATCCAAGATAGGGCCATCAGGATCATAAAAAAATGTGCACAACGGCGTATGAGGGAGTGTCCCTAGGCATTGATACTCAACATCTTGAATGTAGCATCTAGTATTGTTACCATGAAACACAAGAGGTGACGAAGAATTAGAAGTGTAGATGGCAGAGGTGATTGGAGAATACAAATTCCAACGAGAAAGAGTGTGGTGTAATGTCCATTTTTAGGGAGACTTGGGGAAATGAACACAAATGTTGAGATGTACTTAAAAAATTCAGATTAGTAAGCTAGTGTAGGATGACTGACCCAACTATATCCGCTTTGAAAACTGCAACTTATGCCCCCAGGGCAGTGACATCTTAGAAGTCTAACACATTTCCTGGCACAAATCACACTCATACCTTAGGAATAGCTCAAAATTTAGGAGAAATAACCAACAATTGTTCGCGCAATTTATTAAAATGATTTTTAGTGCCCCAAAAAATGAAGATGATATGAATTCTCTATTAACCCCTTGTCGACAAAGTTACTTTAAAAGTCATAACTTACCCATGAAGCTCCAACATTCATTGAACTTGGGATTCAAAAAATATGACGAATGCAAATATCCAATCAAACTTGCCCAAACATCCACCAAAACATGCCAAAACCTGCCTTTCAAGTAACCACTCGATAAGGACCATAATACTTAGGTGAAAGTTGTTATTCACTTTTTCTGTCTGTTTTAAGGCAACATTTGCTTCTTATGGTTGTAAAACGACCACAAACCCAATCACTGACTATCAAAATGTCTTTCATTGTGTATGTGGTGTCTGCTTGTTGCTTCATGCGGTTTGTTTGTGCATGGCCAAATCTCCCTGAGACTAGAAACACCTCTTGTTTGTGATTGAATATGTTTCTTCAACTGCTCGAAACCTTTGGCTGGACTCTCAAAGATGAAGTGATAGATGTGTGGAGGTACCATATAATGCCAAGAAAGGAGAACATTTATAAGATGAAGTACTGAAAGGAGTGTTATCCACCAATTTCATTGCCAGCGGTAACCATTGGTCCTCTCGCTTGCTTATACGATTGTAAAACAACGGAAAGATATCCTTCCAAGCACTTTGATGTACCACCTCTGTTTTCCCTTCAGACTAGGATGATAAAGGAAACTACGAGCTTGTTTGTGTTTGCCCAACATGAGAACAAGCATCGGCATCCAAAAATTACTAAGTAAAGATAGGAGTCTCCATCACTTACTATAATCTTGGAGTTGTCCCATGTAGCTTTACTGAAATTGTATCCCTGGAAGGCCGTCTGCTACTGTACTCGCAAACAAATGGATTGCGATAAAAGCACAAAAATGGGCATATTTTGGTGAGTCTGTCCACCACCACCATGATTACATTTTATACTATCTGAATTTAGGCAATCCGTGATGAAAGTCCATGACACCTCTTCCCACTCTGGCTAGGAATAGATAGGGTTGTAAACGACCTGGGACTTAATTGTTTCACCCTTAATTATTGCTGAACAAACCATTGCATTCATGCCACAACTTTTGGGACATCTCTTTTTAGCCCTTCCCAGAAAAAATCATTGCTTGATTCGATTTGATTAAGTCTTAGAAGCCAGAATGACCCCCTACGATGGAGCAGCATGAGCTTCAATAGGAAACCCTATTTTTTAAGGATTGAATTCTATACATAGATATAATCTATCTTATATTACCATAAAACATCTCCGTTTCCATACAAATTATTTCAGACATGCTCTGGATCTTGTGAGATCTCTGAATTGAGATTTGTGTTACCTGGGTCATTTTTTCCATCAGGACCTTGCATCCTCCTATCCAATCCTCCTGTAATACAGATTATGGCACACCAACAATGCTTTGGATTAGATTCATCCTTCCGAGATTTTTAAAGCATCAAACAAACTACATTCTCTTTTCCCTTTCTTGTATATAATTATCTCAAATACATACCCCAACATTTATTCGAGACCCGTTTTCTGTTGTTCTTTACTGATGATAAACGATTGCTCTTAAGAAGTATTTCAAACTATTCATGATCGTCTTACTTTGAAATGTCTGTCCAGTTAGATATGGTCTCCATTGCTTCACTGCATGAAGTATATGCTTAACATTACTTCTTCTCATAAACTGTTTTTAGAGATTTCTTACCTTTTGAATTGGTGGCTCTCGAAGGCAATGGGTCACCCTTCTTGCAAATGAGTACTTCCCCCATTACCATACCCCTGAGCATCACATTCAAAATGAAATGTTTTTGAAAAATCTGGGTGGCGTAGAACTGGAGTGCGTGCACATGGCTTCCTTCAACTTTTACCAAAGGCCATAGTAGCTTAGCTTGTTTCTCCAATGGAAAAAGTTCTTCAATAAAGCTTGAGTGGGCTGCAATGCTGCCATAATTCCTTACAAATCTACGATAATACCCTGTTAAGCCCCAAAAATCCTCGGACGATTTTTTTAAGGTTTTGGAACTTCATCAAGCATGCGCTTTTATTTGTTAGGATCCACTTTAAACACCTGCGATAAGAGACAATATGACCCAATAAATTCAACCTCCTTAGTACACCCAAAAGAACACTTTAGAAAGGCTTTTTGCATAAAGTTGATGTTGTTCAAAAGGTTTCCAACACCTATATTTACATTGATGCAGTGTGTTCTCCCATGTTTTGCTATAGATTTAATATATCATCAAAGAACACTAAAACCAAAATTTTGAAAATGGCTTAAAGATGGAATTCATCAAGCATTCTTTGAAATGTAGAGAGGGTGCATCTTGTTAGTCCAAAAGGCATTACCAAGAACTCATAGTGTCACCTTAATGTTGTCATGAAGGCTGTTTTATGAATATCTTCATCCCGATTCTAATCTGATGATATCCAGAACGAAGATCAAGTTTTATAAAGTAAACAACACCATGTAACTCATCTAGCAATTTCAGTCAATTACAGAAAATAGGAAACTTATCTCTTTTAAACATATCGTACTATTGAGTTCACGTCTGTAATACTGGGACAAATTGCGCCAATTATACATCTTTTTTCCGTACCATCACTACAGGGAGAAGAGAGTAAGCACTTTGGAACTATGACGAATAAGTCCCTGCTCTAACACTCTTGAACTATCTTCTCAATCTCATCTTTTTGCATATAGGGGTACCTATAAGGCTGATGTTGGGGGTTGACTCCCTGGTACTAGTGGATGGGGAAACATGGTCATGGGTCGCTTTTCGGAGGTAGGCCTGGGCATTTCTCCAAACACCACTGAGTGCTCATCTTAATTGCTTGCATATTCTGCGGGATAAATGTATTGGAATTGATGTGCCGTCCAATGAAATAGCTGTTGCCAAAACCCTTCTGCACCCTTTTCTAAGCAAATTTTGCATCTGATGAAGAACTTACCATTAGTGGGACTTTGCTCTTAGTCCTTTTAGTTAAAAGTCCTTCCCTTCTAGACTGAATTACATGAACAACTCTTGGAAAATTCATTTCAAATGGTTCCCAAGGTGGTAAGCCACCTGACACTCCTACACAATTGTCTGCTCCTCCCATGGAAATGCCATACATTATTGCTAGTTAGCAAGTATCTCCCATGGCGAGATTTAAATGTTATAGTAATCTCCATGGCGGATTAATGTTATGGCATTTTCATTGAAAACAACTAACAGTTTTCCCATCAAAGCGACATGACTTGATCATTCTGAGAGCCTGAGATAACAAAGCAGTTCTCAAGCGTACCGACCAACTTATACTTGATGAAATTGTATATACTTTCCCTGAATCAAGGGGAAAAGGGCAAAACCCCAACTTTTTTGTAAACCCTATTTTCTCATGTTTTTTTTTTAAAAAGGGGAAATAATCCAAACTTACTTTGAGAGGTTTGAGGGAAGTGCTAAATACCGGAAATTGCATGGCATGATATTTTGTTGGCTAGGGATCTCCTTATTCCTCCTTAGCTCTACGCTCTTATCTTCTTCGATTTTCTTCTTCTTACAGATAGCGCCTCAATGTAGAACAACTTTTTTATTCGCACACTTATTCGTCCTGGTCCAAATTTGTTGTCTCAATATAAAACATAACCTTTTGGCTCTACTTTTTCTTCAATAATTGTTGAGGTGTCAGTCTTACTGGCGGGAATGATGCGTGGAAGGGTGCTTACGATCTCTGATATTACTGATTAGTTTGTTTTCCTACTGGGAAAAGAAAATTTTCCTCTGTCTTACGTGTCATGATCGTCGAGTCTTGGAAACCTTATGAGGATCTAAACATACGGCACCTTCAGTCTCAATGTTTTTTAAGTCCCCCAAGAAATAAAGTCACTTCAAATTATTTCAGGAATATTTTTCCCACCGTTAAGGAAAGGTTTTTGAGAATTGAAGGATTGTAATCTTTGACTGTTCTTGTTTGTTTGAGCTTTGCTAATTGACTGAAATAATTCTCTGAATACACTAGAACTATAGTGTAATTGCAACTCTTTCCCGGTGAATACTGATGAATGTACACATATGAGGGGCCACCTTTTTCCTCGAAGCAGCATAAACCATCGATACCAAATCGAAATGGTCAGGTTTCAAGAATAATTAACGATTGCCATGGTAACCTTTTGTCCCGATGGAATCTGAAGAAGATCAACTCCATCTGGATTAATCCAATTGAGTGGATCCTTCCATCAAACTTACGCATTATCCACTTTTGGATCATGTTACGAGCTTGGAGAGTGTTTGTATCTTGAACTTGTCATGTTTTGCAGATCCACCTTGGCTAGTTTGTCTTCATTACTTTTGACCTAAAGATCCACCCTGTATTAATATGAGTATTATTGTTTGTAGGCTTCGATTAGGAAGGATATGATGACCCATGATATTGTACTAAATTGGGTGAACTGAATCCTCCAATGTTGTCAATCTTTTCATACATTCTTCTTGTGCCGGCCACATTAACCCTCGAGAGTTATCGAAACTCTAACTCAGATAAGCTGACCTTATGGTCAGTTGAAGTAAAACCCCTATCCTGAGGAGCTCTGTAGATACCCCTTCTGACTTAACTCCTCAACTATTAATCTCATCCTTATCAGGTGTTTTACCATGGAGTGATGGATTCTTTTTGCTTCTTCGTCGAAGAGGCCCAACCATGATGCCCAATAATGTAAATTTAAGGATCGAGGATCGAAATTTAGGGTTTGGGATTTCTATAGGAATTCGGCCAAATTTATTAAAACTCAAAGAACGAAACTCAAAACTAATTTTTAATCTTTCTTTCTGGAAACTGTAAATAACTTTGAAAAATTCCACCAAATTGACCTAAGGTGGCGAATTATGAAAAACATTAAAACCGCTTAACTTTTTGCAAAAACAAGTCAAAACTTCTTAAAATTTGGAAGGGAAAGCTTACTTGATTCGATTTCGCCACCACCACAGAAAAAATTTGCAGAAAATTCGCTACCTATTGTTGAGATATGGGACGAACTTCACATTAGGGTTATGACACAGTGCTGCCAGTTCAGCTCTAATACCCACTCTGTAATGTAATTACTTGTATAAAATCTGATTATCAAACAGCCAATCATGACACCAATATGAACACACTATTTCAGAATAACATGATGCTCACATGGTAGCAAAGAAGAAATAGCTTAGCCACTCTCGAGGGGGCAACCTACCAACCAGACAATAGACTTCAAATGCTGAATTGATGATCACTACACTACTACCCTTATAATATACTATTCCTATGCTATGGTCAACACAGGCCAACCACCTAATGAAAAATTATAAACATATATTTTGGAAAGAGTACAAACTGAAAAGAAGGTTATGAATAGTCACAAGATCAGATATAATACATCCAATTATAAGATATAATGATTTAAGGGCGTTAGCAGTCCTTCAATGGCAGAGAGAAGCTACTTGTTCCACCTCCGAAGGGAATATCAATATCCCAAAATCAGCCATAACCCTCCATTTAGCAAGATCGAACCAACCTGTATTATAGCTTGAAGATGTCAATGGGCAAATAGAGATCCTCTGAGAGACTGCCCCCCGTAATGAGGAAGAAAGAACACTAAAGTCACCATTTAGACGCCTCCGTAAGACCGACCTCCTTTAATGAAGAAATAGGAAAATCCTCCTTGCATTGTTTGACCAAGTCTTCACACCTAGTGGAACCACTCCAAAGCCAATGATTATTAAAAAATAATTAATTACATTAGAGTACAACCTTCAACTATGGCGAGTTTCCCTTCCTCTGCTCCGTCCTTGATGCTGCACGGGAAGAGGAATGGGCAAAGGTCTTCCATATTCGAACTAGCTTGAAAAGGGAAAATTTCCAAGTTGAGAGATGAATGATGCCGAGGAAGTATCAGTTTATGATATAAAGAGTTTTACACAATTCGTGCAAGCATTGAAGAAGTGGGAGACATTACTTGGTTTTCTTTTAGAGTTTTTGTTGTACACGGCCATCAAGACATTGCAGTTTATTAACAGCCAGGGAAAGTTGAATCCAAGGCACATGAATGTGGGTGGACATACCTACAATGGACACACATTATTGTTGAAGCAAGAGATTGGAAAATCTAACCAAAGGGTGGCTTGATGTGTTCAATAACTTGTAGTTTGTGACTGAGATGAAAGCAAAAATTTGTAAGTTTTGAATCCGTCAAGCAGCTGTATGCACAAGATGAATTATTTGGAGAAACACGGGAGGCATGTGCAATAACCATTAGGCTTTGACATGACACCATACTTGGAATTATTTTGATGTTCAGGAAGATATGTTGTTCAGAGGAGGATTTAGTAGGGCACTTTGGCTTGGAAAACCTGTGGCAACTAGGGGTAGAGTTATTTTTGGCCATGGACTATATTGGGTGTGTGCAAGGTTTTGTATAGGATTCCACATTTCGTCAGTTGGCTAAACAAGATCTCAAAACACAGGGTTGTATCTTTAGTTTTGGGTTTGCCAAAACACAGAGACGTTGATTCCATTTTTTTAGTGGTGACAAATTTTTGGAAGATGACACCATATGTATTGCTTGTAGAAGGAACCAGTGATGTAAAACATATTGCAAATCTTTTCTTTAAGATATTGTGAGTGTATGGATTAACTGCATAGTATAGTGTCTTCGATAGAGATACAAATTTAGTTGCGTCATATGTTGGCGAACATTGTGGAAGAAGTTGGATTGAAGTTGTGATTTAATTCGAAATCCATCCACACTAATGTATAGAACAAAAGTTGTGAACCAAAAGCCTTCGGTGAGATTTGTTAGATGTGTGGTAGGAGATAAGCCTAGGACTTGGGATTTGGCCTTAGAGAAGGCAAAAATTTTTTAACAACATTCAGTGAATAGGAGCACAGGGAAAACAACCTTCCAAATTGATATGGGAACAACCCAAGAGGTGTTTGCGGAGTTGAGAGACTTTACCGTGCCCAATGAAGAATGAAGTCCGAAGGAGGAGATTTTACATAAAACATGAAAGAAGTGCACTACAGTGTTACCAATTAGTTGTTTAAAGCTGAATATGCATACAACAATGTATATGTAATGTCCCCCTTTCCAATTTGAGAGCAGTAATTTGGACTTCTTGCCATTCCCTTTTCCATCGGCAATGAAGTGGACGAGTTTGGGAAAGATGAATTGAGGCTCCCTTTGCATTTATTTCTAATTATTAATGTTTCTTTTAGCTGTGTTTTTGCTTTAGCAGGTCAAAACTGGTTTTGGAGCAATAATGAAGCCTATTAAAGATTAAAAAAGAACTCTTTATGGGTCTCGACCTATGAGTCCTTCTGGCTTTGGCGCCCAAAGATGGTAAAGTTAGATTTAGAGGCTTCATTTGGGACATTACTATTGGCGCATTTCCTTTATTTGGACTTGTGGGCTATATCTGCTCATTGTCTTCCACTCTTGGGCAGAAATCAAGTATGTGGCATCTTCCAGAAAGGATCAGAAACCCTCTTGGGTTGGTCTGGGACAGAACCCTCTTTCCTTGTTTGGCTTGAAGATTGAGAGGAAGAAGGCATAATCAAGATTTTTTATATGCATTGTTGGAGCCCTTCCCTTGCGGAGACTTGCATTTTGAGGTTTGGTTGCCATTCTAGGCACGACCCAAATCAAATTTGAATTCATATTTGGGCTTTCCCTTTACTTAAAAGCGTTGGAATTTCAATATCTACATGTCGGAGTTTTGGGTTTATAAACCCTTCTATTTCATAATTTTATTGCAGGGCTGTACTTCGCTGGTTTTTAAATTAATTTCCAGCAGTGTTTTGGCGTCAATATTTCTTAATTGAATATTGGTTGGGGAACTGCCTAAAAATACTTTTTACCTATTTTTGGCAATTGTTTGAAGAATATTCAAGTGTTTTGCACTGTATTTTATGTACTGCCATCCTAAAAACTGATCCGCTGTTCTAATCTGGGTTGTATTTCAGTTTGCTTGGTTTAGAAGTCAGATTTGATTAATCCTTGGATGTCGCTAATATTCCTAATTTTCAGTTTCAGCCTTGAAAGGGATATATTCAGTGTAAAATGAGAAACGAAGAAAGCTTGAATAATCAAATGGAGACCTGGTCTTGCGCACACTTATAGAAGGAAAGCGTTTCCTACGAAACATACCAATTAGCTTTTAAGTGAAAGAAGATAGGGCCAATGCAGGTCATCAAAAATTTGCACCAACGCTTATGAGGTTGAGTGTCATAGGGCATTGATATCTCAAACATCTTGCAATGTAGCATATATGTATTGTTACCATGGCAACACAGGAAGAGGTGACAGGAAGAATTGAAAGTGTAGATTGCAGAGTAGATTGGAGAATACAAATTCCAGAGAAAGAGTGTGGTTGTAAATGTCGCCTTTTAGGGAAGACTTGGGGAAATGACCACAAATGTTGAGATGTAACTAAAATTCAGATTGTATAGCTATTGTAGATGACTGACTATCAGCTTTGCAACCTGCCAAATTTATGCCCTTCCTGGGCAGTGACCTCTTAGAAGTTCTAAACACTTTCCTGAGCACAAATCACACTCATACCTTTAGGAAATATGCTCAAAATTTAGAGAAAATAACCAACAATGTTCGATGCAAATAAAAATTGATTTTAGTGCCCCAAAATGAAAGTATGAATTCTCTAGTTAACCCCTTGTCGACAAAGTTGACTTTAAAAAGTTCATAACTTACCCATGAAGCCCTCCAACAATTCATCTGAACTTGGGATTTAAAAATATGACGAATGCAAATATGCAAATTCAACTTGCCCCAAACATCCCCAAAAAACATGCCAAACCTGCCTTTTCAGCATATTCACCCTCTTGAAATGCCCTAAAAACCGTTGTGCCAATACTCACTCCAAAATAGTTATTCTTGATATTATTATTCAATCTCAACATCAATTGTGAAGAAATTGTATAATTTTTGGAAAGCCTAGGAATGCTGGAATGAATTTCCTTTCAAACCCTAGTTGTAAAATAAATAAATATATTCAGATTTGATTATGGCCATGCCAAAAACCCCTCCAATTTCAATGTAAAACCATATTTTCACCTTTATATTATATGCAATGAGAATATTAATCCAACACATTAGAAGACCCTTGAATACTTCAAAACATCATTCTGTAGAACAGCGAAATAATGTACCAAATCACTCCACAAATGAGATCGCTCCACTTTGAGGAAACCCAATTTTTGCACAATAACAAAAGGAAAACAATACTTCAATATTTGACCCAAAGGCTCCATTAAGGGCCAAACTCGAACCCTTAGATTGAAAATTAGATAACACCAACAAAAAAATCCCTCAAAGGTGGAGAGCTCCGTGTTGAAAGCTTCCTAGACTTGGTTGAAGAGTTTCGTCCTACAACAAGACTCTCCAAGGTTTTTTAGTCCTTAGGAGTGCGTAGAGAGATGCTTCACACAACCTCTTTCCAAGAGATATTAAGACATTCACCTAATACATCAAATCGCCAAGCAAAACCTCCTTTATACATAAGGGTGTTACATCATTAACTTACGGCCAACCTTATAATACTACCTTTAATTTCTAATTTGTATTTGGAGCCTACAATGCTCCAAAATACTTATATTCTAAGTAACTGCAGTTCATCTATTGGAGCGCTTGGCTTCCCAATAGGAATAACATGATAATAATGAAAAATATCTAATTTAGGAAAATTTCATCCAAGCTTCCCCTTGATTCTTTCCCCTTAAACCCCATGGGAGAGGAGACATGGGTTAGGTCTTTGATTCCACTAATCTCCAAAAGGGACATGACAGTTGCTGGTCGAGCTAGGGAGTGATAGACATTGGAATCAGGTAGACACACCACATAGGGAGTAGATAGAAGGTAAATTTGGGTCAAGCTGGAAACGTAAGAAAGACTTGAGATGCGACTTGGCTAAGTTGTTGTGGATGCCGCACAACTTGGCATTAAGATTCCTTAAGTAGGAAGCTGTCAATTTTTCAAAGTTACCGAGGTGTATGATGCGACGAGTATCTTAGGTTTTATAGGCATCTTGTACTTCAACGGCAAAAAACACTTGAATAATTTGAGTTGTGTTTTGCATTTTGTTTGGTCTCACAATAAAGAATTTCGTTGATGATGAGTTGTGGCATACAGTGTTGCATTCTATTGAGTGTGAAGTCCATTGCACATATATGAGTGCGCAGTTTCCATGTGCAATTTGTCTGGCCTGTTTGCGCCAAATTGTCTAGTGCATAGGAATTGTTTGCGCAATCTTGTTTGAGCCACAAACTTGATAAATTGATGTTTTAAGAAATGAGTTTCGAAGAATGTCAACTGTTTTTGAATTAAGTTTGTTATTGGGTC